>PQWD01003105.1:0-46101 GCA_019425675.1 Leucinodes orbonalis | reverse complement strand
TAACGTACATATATTTTTCGAAAATTCGAAAATACATTGGTACGTGTCGGGATTTGAACCTCAGCCCTCCCGGTAGGCAGGCGACAGTCCACACCACTGAGCCATCGACGCTCTTTTTTATTGTAAATAATACATATTTTACATAGAAAACACCCAGATCATTTCAAACAGACATGTTCATTGCCCGGGGATAGCATTGATTGCTTGCTGTAATAAATAATAATAATAAATATCCACTGACATTCACACAGCGCCATCTAGCCCCAAGTTAAGCGTGAAGCCTCTATTATGGGTACTAAACAACGGATAAACATACTAATATACATTTTTTTTGTAAATACATATTATGAATAGAAAACACCCAGATCATTACAAACAGACATGTTCATGTACGCAAATGTTTGTACTGCCCGGGGATCGAACCCGGAACCCTTGGTGTTGCAGTCGACGTCTTAACCATTACACCAGATACTCGTCAAAAATACTCGAACAACTCGTTTACATAAAACCGACACAAGCAATCTCTTCCCGAGCCAATCTCCCAACGGGTTCAAGACCGCAGCATCCTCATTACGGAGCTTCCTACGGGAACAGCTGATAAAACTGAGAGCTGCTAACTGATGTTTCCTTTTGTTTAGGAATTTTGACCTTCTAAGTACGCATAAGTTATCTATTTATTTAGTACAGTTTAAAATATTATAACACTCACAATGAAACAGAAAGAAACTGAATCGTCAATTGTTTTTATATATAATTTTTTTTTATGACTACCACCGGTTCGGAATAAGTAGGATCTTCGAGAAGAATCAGCAAGAATCACGATAGTCACTCTTTTAAACTTTTTATATCAGTGGTTACAGAGTTTTGTCATTTACCTACACATAACTTTACAATAATTTATTACAATGATTTTGTAACTGGAAAACTATGTGCGTGCGTCTATTGTATAGTAACCTTTTTTTTAATTTATACTGGTGAAAGGGAGATCAAGCAAGATTTTGTGGTATTTTATTAAAGAATGTTATGCCTCTTCCAACAAATGATAATGAATATACATTTATAAGAGATACAAATAAGTAGTGAAGCCCTAATTACAAACTGTCTGTAATTAAGGCTTCACTGTAGATGTTTTTAACCGACTTCAAAAAAGGAGGTTCTCAGATTGACCTGTTAGTATGTATGTATGTTTGTTCGCATTATCTCGCGTTTGGCTGAAGCAATTTCGATGCGGTTTTCATAAAAAAAATTGTTACATTCAGGAGAAGTGTTTTGTGCTATAATTTTATTAAATCTTAAGTGCATGGTTGTTTGCGTCTACCGCTCTTACCATTTGTTTTTCCGGTTCACAATGGCCTGCTGGAAGAAATCTCTTATAGAGCTAAGCTAGCCTGTACTTTTTTGTTTCTATCTGTCTACTTAAATTGTCACGCTATGTACGAATAAAAATGGATAAATAAATTCTATTAATTGGAAAGAAGTGCAACTGACAGTTACGACATCCAACAAGATAAAAAGAAATCAGAGACAAACAAACTCAAAGCCAAAGATTCCCTTTAAAGGAAAATCCATCGAACAATGAGCCGACTGATAGAAAATAACGTAATCTCCCTATGAAAATAAAGCCATAATCAAATCCCCGCGACCGTTGTTATGATAACCGTTCTATCGTTTTATCTTGTTATGACATCGCTTAAACCAATCCAGCCAGAGTTACACAATCCATCTGTTTCGCAACTATCCGATTAGACAGCGGGATTTAATGAAAAAGTTCGAACACCAGCAAAACCTAGTTGGAGTTTACCGCAAATATTCGTTGAATAACATTTGCAATCCTAAGCGACTAGAGATAGAGTTTAGTTTTAGTTTGGCAACAGCATAACTTGGCAAGCGACACACGTCCGCTCGCAGTGACATCTCGGGTGCAAGTGACGTTGACGTCCGCATTGGATGGCAGTATCAAATACATGGATTTAAAAAGCAATAAAATTTATTTTGAATAAAAAAAATATTATTTTGTACAATAAGAGATTTGATACTTTTGCTGTCACAGATGGCCTGCACAGATTCACTAAGCAAATACTAAACAGAGATGTTTGTGAGTTTAAAAAGTTTATGCATTAGGAGTGCTACTCAGTTCTGTGATCGAGAAGAAAGCACTATTTATTGGATGTAGGAAACACTAATTACTTGTTATGAGTGACCTATTTCTTACTCTTCAATCTATCGCAGTCCAGTGCTGGTTAAAAGTGTCTCCCATTCTGCGCCAGATATCCCGGTCCTTCGATTTTCTAATCCTCAATTATGTAAAAAGTATCATCATCATCAGCTCATTAAACGTCCCCACCGAGGTGCACGAGCCTACCCGTATAGGGTGATTAGGCCTTAGTCGTCCACGCGGGCCCAGTGCGGATTGGACGACTTCAACACAAGCTTCGAATCTCTTCGCAGGCGTGCATGAAGGTTTCCTCACGATGTTCACCTTACCGTAAGAGCGTCGGATAACGTACATATAATTTCGAGTATTCGAAAACACATTGGTACGTGGCGGGATTTGAACCTCAGCCCTCCCGGTAGGAGGGTCCACACCATTGAGCCACCGACGCTCTTACAGCACACACACTCGTACACATATTTCGAATGAGCGTACATTTACCTAAACAAAGAGTCTACAATTGTATTCTCTTTGACGGTTCGTTTTTGAGGCACGGGTGGTACTTATATCTTCCTTTATATATACAGAATATCATTGATCCTCCTACGCTACGTTTGATAAGACGTGGTCTCCGGTTTTCTTTCGGTTCCTTAGGAAACTACAGCCTTAACAGCAATTGTCTTGGCATTTCAATGTTTATTATATATGTTTACATTAAGTAATTGTTTAAAAAAAGGCTGCACGTTTGAGTTTTCTTGGGTGCTTCTTTCTTAACAGGCCAAACCACTGAAGCGATTTTTTCAAGCATCAAAATTCATATTTTTATTTTGGTATTTTAAATGTTTTGTTGAATGTGTTTTTGTATATTTTTTACGTTCATAAGTGATTTTTCAAATAAGTTGAATAAATGGATTATGACTTTGACTTTGATTAGCTAAACGGTAACCAATTTGGTGGCATTAAGCATGTTATTTTGAAGGATGAATTTGAATCAAATTCTCCAGTTTTTTTCTTCTTCCTTTTATCATCATCATCATCAGCTCATTAAACGTCCCCACCGAGGGGCACGAGCCTACCCGTATAAGGTGATTAGGCCTTAGTCGTCCACGCGGGCCCAGTTTTGGACGACTTCACACACAACCTTCGAATCTCTTCGCAGGCGTGCATGAAGGTTTCCTCACGATGTTTTCCTTTACCGTAAGAGCGTCGGATAATGTACATATATTTTTCGAAAATTCGAAAAACATTGGTACGTGTCGGGATTTGAACCTCAGCCCTCCCGGTAGGAAGGCGACAGTCCACACCACTGAGCCACCGACGCTCTTCTTCCTTTTATATCTTCCCAAAACTACATACCATATGCTCAACCGAGGTTTACGTTTGAAGCCAGCTCGCGTGTTACCATTCATAACGAACCAATAGCGTACACAATTCATTAAATTAAACCAATTTTATAACAAAACAATAGGCTAGAGATTGCTTCGGGACAATTGTCATCGAGCTTGTTTGGTCAATATCAGCTCTTAAGACCTGGTGATATGGGTGGATTCCCTCTGGCTGGTCGGCTGTAGGCCTGTGCGCTCATCAAGCACGCAATCACAGCTCGAAAACTTTGACGAATTAATATTCGTCAGAATTGTCGGGTGCTTTGATTAGTGTCTGTTAGTGACCATGATTTGAGTATTTTTAACCGACTTCAAAATAGGAGGTTACTCAAATCGACCGTATATATGCTTTTATATGTTAAAATTGGAGTGCACTAACAAACGTATTTTCTCGATTCATAGCTGAATACTGCTGTTGGCCGCAGAAGGCCTTACAGCTTCACCGGGCAATTGGGGAGCGCAGATGGCTCTCCGCCTTAAAAATACCAATTATAGGCGTACACAGCCTCGTACATATTTCGTTATACTCCCTTTTATTTAAAGGTTGGTAACACTCTACCCCCATATTCGTAAACCCTCCTTTATTTTAAGATTGGCAACACACTCGTAGACCCTTCAGAGTTACTTGTACATAGGTGGATATCACTTCTCAGTGGAACTACCCACGGGGCATGGTTATGGTGTAAAATCCACATATCCGTAATATGTGGAAAACCAACGTTAAATGTGTCTTTCCACGGTGCGAAAGGACCTAGTAAAGCTGGTGGTTAGTAGATGAATGTCAATTGCTAGGGATCGGTCAGCGCGAAGTCATTAGAGGAGATCTTCGTTCAACAATGGAAATAGGCTGTGATGATGATTTGATCTACGACCAACCATTGCAATTCCATTCACCAGACCATTTCCTTAACTTGTGCGGACGCCAACTGAACGTTACGCCATCGACTCATTTGCCTGTCCATGAAATAAAAAGGATATTATAGACAGTGCTCTTGTAGTCTATGATTTATGGTCACCTCACACTTCCGGCGGATTGGTTCGTGCCGAACGCTTAGAAACACTAACATAATAGCCATACTCGGACTGACTTAGGGTTGTCAAATGACGCCTTTTAATTAATACAATGCACCTGTATACAATACCCATTTGTAAATTTGGACGTGAAGCGAATTTGATTTATTTTTCTATTCTAGCTGGGAGTGAGTTCAGTGATTCTTCATTAATCAACATCATGAAATGCATAACGCAAAGATACATATTTTTGTAATCAATTAAATTCACAGAAATTCTTGTAGCGCCATCTAGACCCAATTTATGCTTTAAGCTAGGTGCTTACTTCATGAGAACTAAACAACGGATAAGCATGCTTAATACTTATTTTTGTAAATTCATATTATGCATAGTTAACACCAAATCAACATAAACAGCCGTAAAGGGTGTTTAAGCCGTCGTCGTCCACGCGGGCCCAGTGCGGATTTGTCGACTACGTGCACAACCTTTGAATTTCTTCGAAGGTTTCTTCACGATGTTTTCCTTCACCGTAAAGCGTCGGTTAAACGTACATATAATTTCGAAAAATCGAAAAGACATTCGTACGTGGCGGGATTTCCTGCACCCCCAGATCGGAAGGTCCAACATACCATGGTGCTATCATGTCGACGTTTTTGAGTTCTATATATTTCCATAAATAATGAAGATTCTTAGAAAAGCTATTTATTAATATCTAATACTTCCATATCGTAACTTTGTATTGAAGATCCATTCTCCGAATGTCACAAGCTGACAAATAAAACACTCCAACGGAAACGGCCATTACAAACATCATCGTCTCATCACTATTTGTAAAACAAATCGCAATTTATCACCTCCACTCGTTTGTTTCAACTTCCATTTCCAACATGTCATTAACAAATCATCGTACTAGTTGACAGCTGTCAGTGGCGCGCGCGCACCTTTTGGCGGGAGAGCGCAGCCAATCAGAGGCGACGAAAGCTGTGTCGTCAGAGGTGCGTTCGGATGTGTATTCGGAATTCGAAAGCTCTATGGGGTACTTTGGACCATAGAATAAAATAAATAATATTAGACATTAAGCAGATAACAAATATATATTGACGGTTACTAATAATACACCCATGATTCCGAAAAGCACAACAGTTCAGTTGTTGCAAACTTAAGATGTAAAGATCTTTAGTCACAGTGTTTACATTTAAACGTTCGTTGCCTTCACCCTGAAATACAATTATACTAAAGGTTATTATACAAAAAGCTGTTTGATTAGATGAAGCCATAAATCCTCCATTGATTAGGTACAGCATACATACTGGGTTTCTACTGTGGTCAACTTTTAAATGAACTTCACTCAAGACGTAAAATCTTAGTGATTAAACATAAACATTGATCAATCCTTTAAAAAATTGCAATGGTTATCAGACCGAAAAATTAATCAGCACAATCAAAAATATGTGATAGTCTCAAAATTGAGAAGTTAAACAAACCAGTGCGCCAAAAAGATCTAGCCGAAATAGCGAAAAATATTTGCGTATTTATATGAAAATATTAGCAAAAATGTAGGAAAACAAAATAACTAATATGACAAATAATAATTAATCAATACTAACAACTAAAAACCTTAAAATTAAATATTATAACTAAAATATTAAAAAAAAAAAAAAAAAAAAATTTATTTAGTTATTATATTTTTTTTTTTAATATTTTAGTTATAATATTTAATTTTTAAGGTTTTTAGTTGTTAGTATTGATTATTATTATTATTATTTGTTAATATCTAGGTTAATTGAATTAAATGCATATTCTGTATTTTCCTTTTCAATTTGATAATGATTAAATTGAGGTCAATTATACTAATATGACTATGACCCAACATCTGTATTTAGTTTACCACCTATGTCTAACAAATAAATGATTTTGTTGTTTGTTAATAACTAACAAACTTAGACAAATGACAAATACTCGTCTAATTTTATGTCACACTTTGCCAAAGTTACCACGGTACATGTTTTGGTCCCAATTCTTCTAACTTGACATTACGAGACTATGACGTCACTATTCAAACGATCTGTAAATTTGCTATTCCGGTACAACATTAATGCTAATGGTTTAAAATAGTAATCATATAGAAGAGTGATTTTTGTAACAGTGCTGCCAATTAAAATACTACTATAAAACGGGACGAATGAGTGCAAATTTTACTGTTCAGAAACAATTACGATCTTATTAGAGCATTTTAAAATAAGTGGAATTGTGTACCTAGGGACCACTATGTCTTAGTTATAACAGTAATATTACTCCACCTTTTCTGATACAAAAATGCTGATATATCATTATAGTAACACAGTTTTAAGCGATGGCAGTCAACCCCTAGTCTCATCAAGTTTTGATGGCGTTAAAGTCACGCGAGCAGCGGACGGTTAAAGCTTTCAAGTGGCCCTTAGCACTTACACCATAAGGGCCGCTTTTGCCTAAAATTACCAGTTGTTATTTTAGTTTAATTACCGCTAATGACTATCATGTCGGCGTTTTTGTGTCGTCGACGGGTGATGGATGGCCCGAGTTTCTGTAGCGCGTCGTTTTACCATGTTTTCGGCATTTCTTTTTGCAGGTAACCCGGCTAAATATAGTGGTTACTTACATGAATTTCATGTCGTACTTTTTATGTACGTACTTAATTACATAACTAAATAAGTAAATATATATTTATTATTATTTATTTATTTGATATAGAGAGCGTTGGTGGGTCAATGATGAAAATGAAAACTGACTGTTGCCCTCCTACCGGCTGAGATTCGAATCCCGACACGTATCGATGTGTTTTTGAATTTCCAATTCCTATTCAACCTATCGCAGTCACTGCTGGTCATAGGCCTCCATCATTTTGCGCCAGAAATCCCGGTACTCCGCTTTTCTCATCCAGCACCAGCGACCTTTCGCAAGTCGTCGGTCCATCGGGCCGGAGGGCGTCCTACGCTACGCTTACCGAGACGCGGTCTCCACTAAAGCACTCGTCTACTCCAACGGCCGTCGGTTCTGCGACATACGTGACCAGCCCACTGCCACTTCAACTTACTGATCCGGCGGGCTATGTCTACCGACACTACTATTTTAGTTCTCTTACGGATTAAATCACTTCTCATATTATTCCTAAGAGAGACCACGAGCATAGCTTACTACATTGCGCAATGAGTGTCTTTGACTTTAACGATATATTTTCGAATTATTGAAATTATATTATGTACGTTATCCGACGCTGAAGGTAACGGTGAAGGAAAACATCGTGAGGAAACCTGCGCACGCCTGCGAAGAGATTCAAAGGTTGTGCGTGAAGACGGCGTACGTGCTAGGAATGGAGCTCAGGTTTCTTTACATGTTTTTCTAGGTTGGTACCTATCACCGCAGTGCCAGATATCGTCCCGTGAAATAGAAGAGTTTGCACTTCTGTGTTTTGGGATGAGGGGACTAACATCTCTTTTTTGAGGTGACTGGCGCAGAGCGGCATTGGTGGAGAAAATTAATTAACTGTGTATCAATTTTAATGCTGCTCTTACATGATCAGCAGTATCACTTACCATCAAGTGAGTGACCTGACCGTCCCGTACAATCTGTAACATGGAGAATAATAACTGTCTATGAGTTGTTATTAATGCCACTCTGTCATAGTCAGGCGTATCACTTACCAAAAAATGAGTGTCCTGACCGTTCTGTAACATAAATACAGGCAGTCCTCGTACTTAGGGCATGTTAGGTTCTCGAAATACGCGACGTAAATCGAAACGGCGTAAGTCGAGACATATTTTTGCATATGTTTACATGTAAAATTTAATAGGATCCATACGGACTCGAAATTTAAAGAAAAAACTGCATTTATAACAAAGGATAATACTTTAGTATCAAAAGTTAGTTGATATTATTTTTAATAATAATGATAAAATTCCAGATTGCTTTGCTTCTTTCTTCTTGCTATCATACAGATCTTGGTAACACTGATAGGCTGCACAAATTTTGTTATTAACGTTAAACTTCTCTCAAAATTAGGATCATTATCTACAAAAATTTTCATGGCACGGTCATTGACCTTGAGACAAGTGAATTCTTCTACCGGCCTATCCTATCGCCGGAAGTCGAAACAAATGACGTAGCTTGAGGAATAGTATCAAAATATTGTTCGACGTAACTTGAAACGACGTAAATCGAAACGACGTAAGTCGAGGACTACCTGTATTGAATAAGATAATTTAAAAAAGCATGTATTCATAAGAGAAACTAATGTAAGCTTTATTATTAAACATCCTTCAATCAAACCCCTGTTTAGTAACTATTAACGTCTTGCGCCCTCCCAATGTCATTCAATTAAGACAAACGGACAACCCCTCGTTGTATTAATCACCACGAATGAGACAGTTTGTGTCACTTTATAAGACTTCTGGAGGAAAGATGCTTGGTTCGTATACATGAGTTTTTACTGAAGGACTAGCATCTTTACGTGACAGCTTGACATAGCAACAACACTATTACTAGGTGGTTGACTCGACACTGAGTCGTCTAGGTAGGTACCACCGCAGTGCCAGATATCGTCCCGTGAAACAGGAGTGCTATGCACTTTCATGTTTCGGGATGAGGGCACTGTAGCTAGTAAATTTTCGGGTATGAGAGACCTATCATCTGTCGTCTCGGGTGATGGTATCGTCGTATCATATTATATATTCGAGCGAGGCGAGTGTTCCATCCTTACGTGGTAGACATTCCACACATCCGCACAGCCCGCTTTGGTGCCTCGTTCCTAATGCGCACCGCAAAGGAATGGAATTCTTTGCCTCCTTATGTGTTCCCCGATCATTACAACCTGGCCGTCTTCAAGGCAAGAGTGAATAGGCTGTTTCTAGGCAGGCATGATCCATCTTCGGCCGCATCATCACTTACCATCAGGTGAGATGGCGGTCAAATGTCTGCCTATAAAGGATAAAAAAAATATATATTCATATTGTCTGTGTCTTAACTCCGAACGTGGGACGTTACGTGCAGGTACTTTGATTAATATTAATTTTGAAAAACATAATAATGTCCTTGTCAAATTCAACGTCATTCTATATTACAGCCAGCTGATTCACGTTGTATAATATAAAAAATTATATAAAACACAACGTGTCATAGAGTAAAGGGCGCGGCAAGGTGCGGCCGATCGGGTCGCGTGTCCATGCAGACATAGACATGCTAGTTAGATACTTGTCACGTGATATTTCGTATCGATATCTTTAACAATTCAATACGTTTTATCACAAGCTCTTTAGGTAAGGGTTCGTGTGGATAATATAGATTTGAGAGTTAACGTGATGTTATTATGCTGTGACCTTTACATGAATTTTATTCTTCATATTAAAAATATTAGGTACCTACTTATTCGGTCCTGCTGTATTTTTCTCAAATAAATACTTCTTCACAACTCTGGTACTCTTGACACTGAGTCGTCAAGGTAGGTACCACTGCAGTGGTATCGACTCGTAAAAAAGGAATATATTGCACTTCCCTGTTTCGGGATGAGGACAATGTAGCTAGTAGAATTACCACGCTTGAGAGGCCTAACATCTGTCGTCTTTGGTGAAGGGTGCAAGGCAGTGTTGTCGAAAAATAATGACTTCCTATTGCTATTAATTTTCTTTCAACGCTTCTGTTACAGTGAGGCGTATCACTTACCACCAGGTGAGCGAGCTGACCTACCCGTACACATATTGCATAAAAAAGGAAGAAGTTAACTATTCTTATAGTTACGGACACCTCTCACGGACGTATGTCATTGCAGGCTGAATCACGTAATTGTTTAAAAATAATGATATATCCAAGCTTCGGAAAACAATTAAGGCTGTCGGTCCCAGCTCTAATGTTAGGATGGTAGTCGTTAACACCAACCCGCATTGGGCCCACACGTAGCGGATAACTGCTTTGATAGATATGAGGTGGTCTACTGTACGACAAGGCATGTGACCTTCAGTCGATGGTGATGACGATGATACCTTTACGCAGGAAAAATCCTTAAAAATCGAAGTGTCCTATATACTACCACCTATATAATATACCTATTGACTAAATCATACTTAGGATACAATAGAAAAATGCCTACAACACAAAATACGTATCTCCTATTAACGCAATCAGTGCTAAATGTGCCTTATAAATCACTATTATTTTGTAACAGGTATTTAGTACGTCCCTTTCATCAAAGTGGTCATAACAATGACGGCTTGTTTTGTGCAATCATCCTCTCTCAATATATTTAAGGTGATTAATTAGTTTGATAAATTAACGCACCTTTTTATGTAACAAAGTAGACAACTCGACTGTTGTTAAGTGGGCATCTCCGATAGGAAGTATAGTGATTTCTGTAGTATCAACTCTTCGTAGCTTTGCTATGTGGAAAGGCCTGTACCCTATATTGTGCCCTTATAGGCTGATGATGATGTAGCGCCATGTGTAGTTTAATTAATCAATTCTCCTTATATGTTAACACACTGTTCAGCTACTTGCCTATCAAATATTTCATGTGTACCTATATACGTATATACTTCATCATCATCAGCTCAGTATTCGTCTCCATCGTGGGGCATGAGCCTACCCGTAAAGGGTGTATAGGCCTAAGTCATCCACGCGGGCCCAGTAAGTATTGGCCGACTTCACGCACAACCTTTGAATCTCTTCGCAGGCGTGTGCAGGTTTCCTCACGATGTTTTCCTTCACCGTAAGAGATAAACGTACAATAATTTTCGAAAATCCTTAAAGCCGGCGGGATTTGAGCCTACACCCTCCACATCGGAAGGCAACAGTCCACACCAGTTAGCCACCGACGATCTCCTAAAAGGACCTCTCCGGAGCGTCCCCCACCCCCCGACGACCTGTCATTAATACATAAAATGTGTACCAAAACGACAGCTGTTTTCTATGATGTAATTTTGACAAATATTTTCTTGTATATATGTGTGTTTTAAACTAAAATATGTACTTATCGAATTATTCATTTACTCATGATACATAATTTTGGATTGTTATCCTTTGTAAAAAGAGGTTTTTGCACAATTCACACACAGGCTTTGGTGTTTATTAGATATTTTCCTAACATGATCTATGGCTCTGTTGAGAATGCGCGCCAAATAACTTAATATGTTGTGGATTTCCGTACAAAACTGGCCGAATTTTTGACAGACTTTTGATGTTAGCGAGACTCCCTCCTTTTTTTACGTCCATGCACCCTTGTCAATATGGTGTAGGTTATGGTTGAGACGTTGGCTATTACACCAAGGGTTCCGGGTTTGATCACGGGGCAGTACAAACATTTGTGTGCTTAAACACGTCTGTTTGTATTGGTCTGGATGTTTCTATGTGTAATATGCATGTATTTAAAAACAAAGTATGTAAATCCGTTATTAGCACCCATAAATACAGCAAGATGCTTAGTTTGGGACTAGAACTGTGTGAATAAAATAAATAAATAAATATCCACTGACACTCACACAACGTCATCTAGCCCCAAATTAAGCGAGGAGTTTGTAGTAAGGGGACTAAACAACTGATACACACATATACATTTTTTTGCACACAAATGTTTGTACTGCCCGGGGATCGATGCCGAAACCCTTGTAGCCGATGTCTCGACCATAACGCCATATGGGTCAGATCACCATCACCCACCACAGATTTTTGTATTGAGATGTCTGTAGTTGTCACAAATATCAGAGGATATTTATTTACTTATCCATTGTATGAGCCCATATTACAGAATATATGCAGAATAGTTTCGGGCTATATGGTGCTGTTTGAATGTCAGTGGATATATACGAGTATGTATACGTACAACCACAACTCCGTATGACTTTCTTCAAATACCTAATTCCAGTAAGTATCTGCAACATACAGCAGAATGGGCTCGTTTCTGAGGGGAAGGTGCGGCTAATGTCGTGGGCTTGGCGGTCTATTGTCATATTGCTCTATATAATTTTGTAGACAATAATTGTACTTGGCTGTAATGTACCTATGTCAATATTATGTGATAATTTATTATTTTACCCCTGCATATGTTTAAGTCTCAGGTAAAGTCGATTTTAATAAAAAAAGCTTACTATAGTATCAAAAATTATATAAATGATAAAAACTCATGGACATGTTGATCTCCACGCCTGCACTTTTACGTACTTTTGTTTTTTTTTGTTATCATCTATTTAGATTTATATAATACTTAAATGCTTAATAGTACTTTTGTAGATTATTATATTTTTACCAAAACTTAATATGATAAAAATTGTGAATATAATGAGCTTTGTATAATTATTTTGATTACAAATGATTCTGTACTAAACACTTTTTTTTTTGAAAAGAGTAACTACTGAGTTTCTTGCTGGTTTCTTCTTAATGGAAAACTACCTCCCGAACCAGTGGTGGCTTTATTTGACATTCATAACTGTTCTGTAAGAACCTAAACTGAATAAACACTTTTCATTTTCATTATTTATTTATTTAATTGTATTCGGAAAACTTACAGTACCTATAAATTTCAGATAAATAACTTATGTTAATTTTTAAACAGCATATAAATATCACGGAAAGCGAGATTTTAGATTAGCGATACAAAACAAGAAGTTACAGAAAAAGATCGATTAAAAGAATACAAAAAAAATAATAAAAAACAAATCAAGATAATTTAACCTTAAGTATATTAAACATACCATACAGTTATGCAGCTAAGTCATGTTAAACCATTATTTTATAAGGATTTTTTAAATCTTTAATTTAAATTTAAACCACTTTAAATTTAACACACTAAACACAACCGCATGTCGTGGCAACCAGTAATTGGGTATTTGACACCACTAATCGTTGACGCACTTTTTATGAACTGTCAAAAAGGTATGTTTCCATATATTTTGTATGAGATTATTGAAACGTGACGTCATTGCTCACTAACATCAATTGACCTAATATTTATTGGTTTAGTGTATTTAAAAATACAATATTGCAAATAAACAAAAGTGATCAATGAAACAACATGTAAAATAAAGTGCACTTTTATGAAAATAAGGTTTGGTATTTTATTGCGAATGGTGGAGAATACCGAATTTAATCTGCACTAAGCATATTTACATGCACTTTATATTTTGTATTATAGATTTGTTTTGTAGTAAGATTTGATGGTTGTCCATAATAAATAAAGAAATACACTGTTGAAAGGACAATTCAGCAAGATTTTGCGGTATTTTATTAAGTAACTTTATGCTTATTCCAATGCGCAATGGAGCGAGCTATGCTCGGGGTCTCTCTTAGGGATAAGATCAGAAATGATTGAATCCGTAAGAGAACTAAAGTTACCGACATAGCCCGCCGGATCAGCAAGTTGAAGTGGCAGTGGGCTGGTCACGTATGCCGCAGAACCGATGGCCGTTGGAGCAGACGAGTTCTGGAGTGGAGACCGCGTCTTGGCAAGCGTAGCGTAGGATGCCCTCCGGCCCGATGGACCGACGACTTGCGAAAGGTCGCTGGTGGAAGCTGGATGAGAAAAGCGGAGGACCGGGATGTCTGGCGCAAAATGGGGGAGACCTATGTCCAGCAGTGGACTGCAATAGGTTGAAGAGAGATGCTTATTCCAACAAATGATTTTCGTACATACTCGTATAATCTAGTTTTTCAACCAAAGCTTTCAGTATATTTCCGCGCGTATAAGTGCCAAGTGGTGACGTCACACTCGATGACGCCATCTTCAATTAAATCTCCCTATTGGCTGATTAGGTTTCGTCGGGGCTTCTGCTGAGTGATGGATCGTTACGCACCCCCATCTATTTTTAGGCCATAGTTGATAGATTGGAAGCCCGACTAACATGTTGTAAAAATATTTAGAGTAACATTAATTTGACGACCCATTTGGTGTAGCGGTTGAGACGTCGGAGCAACACCAAGGGTTCCAGGTTCGATCCCCAGGCAGTACATACATTTGTGTGCATGAACATGTCTGTTTGTAATGGTCTGGGTGTTTTCTACGTATAATATGTATGTATTTACAAAAAAAATGTATATGTATGTTTATCCATTGTTTAGTACCCATAATACAGGCTTCACGCTTAACTTGGGGTTAGATGGCGCTGTGTGAATATCAGTGGATATTTATATTTATTTATAATATACAGGATGTTTGGCGCATGGACCGACCGGATATTTTGTTATAATTTGAAATATTTTCTTGTTCCTTATAATTTCTTTTTTTCTAATAAAATGGTGTTTTACTTTATAATCGTACCACAAATAATATTTAAAACATCCCCCAAATATCCCCCTTAGTCGTCCACGCGGGCCCAGTGCGGATTGGCCGACTTCACTCACAATCTTTGAATCTAACCGTAACAGCGTCGGAAAACGTACATATAATTTCGAAAATTCGAAATCACATTGGTATACGTAGCGGGAATTGAACCTGCGTCGTACCGATAGGTAGGCAACTACGAATGCAAGGCGATAATATATGTCTTTATGATTTGTTTTGTTAAACCTTTACGATAAATCTTCATGGTATGACGATTCCATAAAACATTCCATAATATAAGTACTATAAAAGGTCGAATGGATACTAATGATTCAAAATTCAGCCTGTGGCTCAATGGTGTGGTTTGTCGCCTTCCGACCGGGAGGGCGCAGGTTCTAATCCCGCCACGTACCACAGTTTTCGAATTTTCGAAATTATATGTACATTATCCGACGCTCTTACGGTAAAGGAAAACATCGTGAGGAAACCTGCGCACGCCTGCGAAGAGATTTAAAGGTTGTGCGTGAAGTAGGCCAATCCGCATTTACACCCTATATGGATAGGCTCGTGCCCCTCGGCGGAGACGTTTAATGAGCTGATGATGATATAGCTCTGATTCCAGCACCTATTGATTAACAGTCTTAGATTTTACTTGTAAAGTAATTTAAACTTTAAACAAAGAAGTTTTTCTTCTTATTTAAAACCAGTTACCGATCTTTAAATCGGCGTCAATCTGACCCATCAATGGTGGAACTTGGAAACTTTTCGAATGAACTTTTAACACGCCTCTACGGACCTTAAGGGTTGCTGATGGACATACAATTTTTGATTCAAAATGAACATTTTTTTTCCATTAAACATTTATTTAAACAAGTAGAAAAACCCCTTTGCTCCAAGTTTAAATACTTTAAAAATAAGACTTATCTTACTTCTTCATTCACCAATATATAAACTATAAAAATATATAAACAGTTAAAATACATTATAATTACTTATTAATAGAAGTAAAACCCATAAAAGTATGTAGTATTAATTATTTATTTATTATATAGTTCAGAAATTAGTATCACTTATTGTATTGGATACTTGAGGAAAGTATTTTCATTTTAAGCACCTTTTTTATGTGACAAAGTGAACAGGACGGTCAGGACGCTCATGGTAAATGATACGCCTGACCATGGCACAGCGGCATTGAAGGAGACCAACAACTGATAGACAGTTATTATTCTCCGTCAATGCCGCACTGCGCCCGTCACCCGAGACAACAGTTGTTAGGTCTCTTATACCCGGTAATTTCTAATCTCTAGTATAGTAAAAATAGAAAGTTCAAATTTATCTGGCAACCCTAATCCAATTGGAAGTGGAAACAAACTTTGTTTATCAGTAGCCCTTCAGAAAAAGGGTTACGCGGCAGATACTAGCGTCAGATGAAAATATAGGGCAGCACGACCCAAGGGGCGAGTTTGCCTTGGGCGTCGCCAGGGAGTGAGATACCTACTAACGTTTCCTCGCGGCTTTGTCTTCTTACTTAGTTTAAAAGAGTTAATATTTCTTGCTCTTCTCAAAGATCCTATTTATACCGAACCGGTGGTAGATAAAACATATAATAATAATATTTGACTATTCAAAAGTATCTGTAACAGATTTATTTCAGTTATTTTTATTGATATGATTTGATTTACAAATTGGTTGGTTACTAGGTATATCTTACCAAAGTTAAATTAAATTATCCCATTGGACCTATACAATAAACTAACGATGCACAATATCTCTAAAAAAGTGTCCGCCGCATCTGCCCATCGCATCGGTTGGGCAGATTTTTTTTCAGTTACACATGTCATAATGACATATTGTGCATTTTGATTTTATACCATTACATTGACGCGTTAAGGTCAAAATTTAAATGTATGATTTTATGTTATCAATAGAACAGTAACCATACGTACGAGTAGGGCGGCTCGGATATTGGGAGACGTTTCTTTGTTGTGTGGTCAGGTTAGCTAATTGTTTATCTTGCATTGAACTGTGTCAATAATTTATTTAACTTAACACTGCCTCAGTATTTAAATAATAATAATCTTTATTTCAGGTAAGTTACACCCATACAAATTCATCAATTCACCAAATAAAAAAACAAAATGAAAAATTAAACAATTATCACTCATACAATATTAATAAAATACAAATTTTGGATTACATCCCCATAGGTTTTAAATTAAATTCGAGGAAAAATAGATATAAACTTGACAGATGTAACAATACTTGATGTTACTCACATTAACTAATTTATCCCTTTCATCTTGTTAATTTTCTCTGTTTGTGAGGTTGTCTGGAAGAGATCGCTTCAAGCATCAAGACCGCCTAAATTGCATATTTTTTTATTTATTGTTAAATTTGTTTCTTTTTTTGTGTGTAATAAATAATTGTTTCTATATTTAAATTTAATTAAACTTCATTTTATTTAATTGTTAAATTATTATTATATTTTATGAACTATTATTTTATTTGGCAATAGTATTTTAAGATCGACTTTATATTTTTAATTAATACTTTGTGTATTTTTTTCCAGTTTCATGAGACTTAAACAAACTAAAATACCTGATTGTTTGAAAGGAAAAAGGATTTAGTGCTTCG
Source organism: Leucinodes orbonalis (assembly GCA_019425675.1). Lineage (NCBI taxonomy): Eukaryota > Metazoa > Arthropoda > Insecta > Lepidoptera > Crambidae > Leucinodes > Leucinodes orbonalis. The sequence continues at coordinate 28,643 of PQWD01003105.1, read as the reverse complement.
GAGGACATTAATTCGTCTAGACTACTTTCTAACGATGGTAGGGATTAACACCCAAGGATCCTCATCAGGCCGCGAGGTGGGTTGCAGCCCAATCTCCCCATTGCTGTGCTGTGTTAAGGCCTATTCTCTCTAAAAGAAAGGAGGCCGATGATGAGGCAATAACACTTTCAAACAGTAATTTGGCAAACTGGCTGTGTTAAGGCCTATTCTCTGCAATGGGAAGTTATAGGCTGCTGATGATGAAATAACACTTTCAAACAATAATTTGGTAAACTGATAACAAATTTTTAACTCGTACAAACTGGCACGCACAAGAACGAAATCAACTTTGTGCTTCACAATGAATATAATCATGTTAAAACAATTGCACTGAACCTTTTCCCCACCTGGTTGCTAATGTTGCCATTATATAAAATATTATTTTTCTTATATATATTTACTTTCTATTTTTTACTTTTTTTTAAGCATCTTCTATTCAACCTATCGCAGTCCACTGCTGGACAAAGGTCTCCCCAATTTTGCGCCAGATATCCCGGCCCTCCTCTTTTCTCATCCAGCCTCTACCAGCGACCTTTCGCAGCGGTCCATCGGGCCGGAGGGCGTCATACGCTACGCTTGCCTAGACGCTTGCTTAGCGACGAGTTAAACATCTTGGTGACTGAAAAAATACCTTTTTTAGCGCTTTAAAAGCTGTGAAGATTTTATTAGCTACAGTGCCCTCATCCTGAAACACAGAAGTAAAATACACGGGAGAATATGGGAAATTTGGCAAAAAAGTTGGATGTACCAACTGATAAACGAGAAAATATCACCATATTAGGTCATTAAACGTCCCACGACGAGGGTAAAGAGCCTACCCGTACGCGGGTGTGTAGGCCTTAGTCTTTCACATTTGCCCAGTGCGGTTTGGCCGAATTCACAGCAATTGAATCTCTTCGTAGCGTCGGATAAACGTACATATAATTCCGAAAATTTGAAAAGACATTACGTTGCGGGATTTGAACATGCATCCGCCATATCAGCAGGCAACACCCATGAACAGTGGCGTGCACAGAGATTATGAGTAGGGTATGCAAAGTGAGTGGCACTAAACGCGAAAACAATAAATAATTTTTATTTATGTCAAATTAAGTGCTGCAGTTGTTAGCAAATCGCGTATGGTTTCAATTTTGTAAAGGAAAATGGGCGAATAAGATGGAATCATTTAATATGTTGGCGATTTTCTGTATTGCCTGGACGCACAGGGCTGGCACTGCTTATTTGCATATATGGAGTGCACCAATGCTCCATAGATACGGACTCCTAAGGCCTTTCTGTGAAACAGTGGATCAGAACTACAATTGGCTCCATCTGGGAACTAATGCACTATCCAATTACCCTCCTTTTGACTTCCATTTGGGCAAAAAGTTGGGAATTCATACACAGTTATGCTAACCAGATAATAACAATTGCAATTAGTTCAAAAGGAATTTTCGGTGAAGTTGTTTGTTTATTTGGAAACTATGGCATTTTTAATAAGCTAATTATCAGGGGGATGAAGGGAATAAATACTATCCCCCCGCAACGCCCTAAGCCGAGGTTCGAGTCCGTTCGGGGACGCCCTTAGGCTCGTTGTGTAAATATTAAGGCTGAGAGCCATCTGCGCTCGCCACTTGCCCGGTGAAGGCCATAAAAAAAAACATACTACTATATTTTATCTGGCGTCGGATATATGGCTGAAAATACCTCCGGGATTTGGAAGGCAGATCAGCTGGTTATCTTGGGATGGCTGTCTTAGTTTTCAGCAACGGTGGGTTACTATATGGGATGGTAGTCGTTATCCAGTGGCGTGCACTCTTATATATGCAAATAAGCAGTACATACCCTGTGCATTTAGACAACCCGGAAAATCGCAAAAAATATTCCCACTTATTAGCCCATTTTTCTCTACAGATTGGAAACCATAGGCGATCTGCTGTCATCAACAGCACTCAATTGACAAAAATATAAATTATTTATTGTTTTTGCGATTAGCGTCACTCACTTTGCATACCCTACTCATAATCACTGTGCACGTCACTGACGTTCATCATCATCAGCTCATTAAACGTCCTAGTGCGGATTGGACGACTTCACACACGATCTTTGAATCTCTTCGTGGGCGCGCATGAAGGTTTCCTCACGATGTTTTCCTTCACCGTAAGAGCGTCGGATAACGTACATATAATTTCGAAAATTCGAAAACACATTGGTACGTGGCGGGATTTGAACCTCAGCCCTCCCGGTAGGAGGGCAACAGTCCACACCATTGAGCCACCGACGCTCTGGCGTTATCTTCAACAAATCCATATTGAGCCTGTGTTAGGTAATTAGCCCAATCCCCATAGAAATGCTACCAGCATATAAACTTAGGCCGTGTGATCGCTGAATGCTATGTTGGAAGGCGTAGGCCCAGCTTTGGGATATTAAAGACAGGTCAAATTCGATTAGATTGTCGGTGGCCCAATGGTGTGGACCTACCAATCGGTAGGCCGCAAGTTCAAACCCCGCCACGTACTAATGTGTTCTCGAATTTGTATAATATGCACGCTCTTACGGTGAAAGAAAACATCGTGAGGAAACCTGCGCACACCTATGAAGAGATCAAAGCTTGTGCGTGAAGTTGGACAACCCGCACTGAGCCCGCGTGGACGACTAAGGCCTATACATACTTTACGTTAACTAAATAACTCTTATAGTTAAGGTTAGCGGTCCGATAGTTATCAAAAAACCACTGACATTCACACAGCGCCATCTAGCCCCAAAGTAAGCATTAGCCTATAGTGTCGTACTAAACTACGGATGCACATACATTATACATTTTTTGTTGTTTTTATACAAATTATACATAGAACACCCAACCAATACAACAGGATCGACCCCGGAAGTTGTGTAGCCGACGTCTCGACCATTACACCAAATGGGTCGTCAAAGCTCTCCCAACATTGTTAATGTGCAACCCTATGGTGCAAACTAGAACAACCGGATTGTTTAAAATTAATAAATCAATTATGATATTATCTTTTCTATTGTTCTTGTCAAAGGGTAGATATGACAGAATTTATGCTAACAGATAAACAACGTGATATATTTTAAGACTATAATGTACAGTCGCACATAAAAACTGCATAGCTAGCTTGCAGCCTCCGTTCATGATAAAATATAGCAATGACTTAACAAGTTGATATTTAGGAACCTGTATTCATATCTATTAAGGGGATGGAATCAAATCCGCACTGGGCCCGCGTGGACGACTAAGGCCTAATCACCCTATACGGGTAGGCTCGTGCCCCTCGGTGGGGACGTTTAATGAGCTGATGATGATTAAGGGGATGGAAAATTTAAAAAAGTGGTCTTGTCCCAGTTTCCCCCAATCATATAATCGAAATTTAATTGAATTTGTTGTTTAATTTTGTTTACTATGGACAATAATAAAATTAACTTGAAGTATATTACAGCAATGATTAAAACAAAGTATGGTAAGATAAGAATAGTTTTATAAGATAAAAACTGGTTTTTCTATTTAGATAGTGTAGCGATTGTTCCACTTATTGATAACTTATAGTTGTAACTAGTTATATATATATTCAAAATTATTTGTATTTACAGATATTTCCTGTCTGTGAACATATTTGAAATCAACAATTAAATAAAATTAAAAAAATATTTAAAAACATGAAATCAGTCATAATAACATTGATAAATGTTATGGAACACCAGAGTAGTTTTGTCTGAATGAAAAACCATTGTTTCGAAAGTACTAGAAGACCATAAAAATGTCTTAGAGGTCTTTTTGTTAATGAAAAATTCTTTGAAGATTTCGACCTTGAAAATCACAGAATGCTCCGACAACCTTCCACGCCTTTTTAAGGGAAGTGTAATAATGAAAATAAACTATGTCACTCTCCATCCCTTCAACTTTCTCACTAAAAAAACATGTCAATTCGTCGCTCGTTTTTACCGTTTAAAACGGACAAACAAACACGCACTTTTGTATTTATATATTATCACGGATTTGAATATTATCATCAACTGTACTTAAACTATGTGCAATCTAGCAAGTTACTTGACCATTTTTGGACGCGTTAAACCTTAGGTAATCTAGTATCTACAACAAACCTCGACAACTACTGGCTGCAATTACTATTTGAATGATCAGATTAACTGCCTTCATGGCCTAGGCGTCGAGTTAATATCGGTGTTTGATTCCAGGGGGTTTAAATCCTGCAGTTTGTACTTATAAAGTAAAAAGCACGTAGGTATAATATAATTATACGTTTTGGCACGTAAGTAAAACTATACCTGTTTTCCAGTTTGATTAGGACATTTCAGGCAGAATCAGCCAATTGCCCGACTTTACGCACAACCTTTGAATTTCTTCGTAGGTTTCCTCACGATGTTTTCCTTCACCGTAAGTGCGTCGGATAAATGTACATGTGATTTCGAAAATTCGAAAAGACATTAGTACGTGGCAGGATTTTAATCTGCACCTACCAGATCGAAAGGCAATAGTTCATACCGATGAGCCACCGACGCTTTTGCTAGTATATTAAGAAACATTAAAATCCTTACACAATTTTCACTCTAGTTAAATCCGAAAGAGATCGCAGAGCTGAACTATGAGTGTTAAGAGGACAGCACGATCATTTTCATCCCCACTTTACTGGATAGTGGATACTTGAGACGGGAGCTAAGTTACGCCTGAAAAACTAAAATTTATAACGACGTTAAAGAAGTTTTAAAAATAAAATGTATGAAGAATCATTTTTTACCCGAGTATAAGGTTAGAAGAGCTATATCGTTGCTGCTTTATATTGATATTCGTGCAAGTGAAGCAACCATTGCATTGGTCAGTCGTTGGATGGATAACCAAGGAATAGAATCAAATGGGTCCCTGAGTCAAGATTTTCATCCCTGTCTTTGGATTATAGTGATTTACACCCGGATTTACACGGGTTTGTCCGCACGTCAGGCCCTCACCACATAGATCGTGACTCGCATGGCCTATGCTCTGCAAAGGGAGATTAGGTATGGGAAGTTGATTGATTGCTTGACAGCTATATTTAATAGACAGTAGACGATCTCAAATACATTCACCCTTCAGTATTCTCAAAGTAAAAAAGGCTGACATTTTCTAATGTGAAAATGATAGTCGTAGCATAAGGAAGGTTTTTTGGATATTCCCTGTGTTAAAAAGCTTTGGTTTATTAGTTATACTGGCACATGAGCATGCAGCCGAACTAATGTCTAATGGTCCACCCCACGACTGATCGTAGACATATATATGCATTACTTTTTATGTTTTTTTTTTCATTTCTTTACGCAGCCATACTCCGTGAAGAACCCATGCATTAACACACTTTACAAGACTGAGATTCCGCCCTCGCGGTTACCATCTTTGCGAGTTCGTATAGGTTCGACCAGTACCCATTACCGTTACCTCCGATATGTGTGATTTGCACTTTTTTGTTTTGGGATGAGAGCACTGTAAGCTAGTAAAATTACCGAGTATAAAAGACCTAACATCTGTTGTCTCGGGTGACGGCGGCAAAGCGGCATTGATGGAGAATAATAACTATCTAACAGTTGTTATCTCCCTCAATACAGCTATCAGTTATTGGTGTCCTTCAACGCCACTCTGTCATGGTCAAGCGAATCACTTACCATTAGGTAAGCGTCTTGTACTTTGTAAACTTAAATAAAATACATAATTCCTCCTTCGACCACCAATTGACCCAGACAAAAAGCTAGTAATATACAAAACCCTGACTGGTCTAATGCCGACCAGAAATATCGGATCCGGTCTATCCATCATCGGAGGAAATGGGCCAAATGTCTTTCCGACTCGCCAGTCACACCGCTTGTTAATATCCTGCGGGTTACCTTGCATAAACCTGGACTTTAGTGATGGCAAAAGTTTATCGTATTTTTACTTGTAGTACTTTTGTGCATTGCAAACTATATTAATAAAAAATATTTTTTAAAAAATGATACTTAATAAATGATTCAATCATAAGAAGTGTGTGTTCATGTGTGTATTTTTTTGTGTAAGTGTCTGTTTGTGTGTGTGTGTGTGTGTTTGTATAATATAATGAGAAACATACTTAATTAAAAATGAAGTTTTTGTGTCAGTGGTAGGAAGAATATTGTAGTGTGCTAGTTGTATGTTTGTATAATTGAGCGTTTGTATGTGAGTGTGAGAGAGAAAGGAATAAAGAAAGTGATTTTGTGTGTGTGTGGAGGGGAGGGGTTGTTGGATATAGGTGGTTGAATGACAGAATGTTTTGGATTATTGGGCCAGTGGATGCTAGAGGGTCACTAGGGCTACATTCGCTATTCCGCATGATTTAGGGTTTTGAGGTTTTAGGGTTTTGAACGGGGCACTCCTATAAAACCCAAAATAATAACTTTTTTACATTTATCAAAAATTATCATTGAGAATTCGACCAACCATTATGTTTCACGAAGTATTCGTTGCCCTTTTCCTTTTTTTGGATACCTCATAATAGCATGTCCGGTTTTAAAGGTGGACTTCGTTACGCTTACTAAACATGATTATTCTCGAAAGAGATGTAAAACGTCGATAATTTATTAAATGGATACCTAAAATAAGGAACAATCCCTAGGCCCCCGCAATTTTTTAGGATGGTAGTCGTTTGCAACGACCAATCGTTATCGTATAAGGCCTGCCAGGACAGTTACTACCTAATATTTCCATAGCCATTCTATATGGGGTGGCGTATGTCCTTCACTGGGACTTTATAGGCTAGTTAATTGATTAATAACTATGCTTCCTACAAACTTTTAATTTTAATTAACCTAGATTAGAGCTGCAAAATAAATTCAAATATCTAATTTAACCATCGATAATGTGATATCGTATTTTCTATCGCTACTCTAACAACCCTATTTGGATGCCATTACTAGTTATTGTGTTCACACCTTTCATAATTCCTTTTGTGAAAAAAAGTGATACACATTTCTTAAACCATATATTTTATATTTGTCCGTTTTGTCAATTCGTAATTTCTTCCTTAATTAGGAACTGGCACTGTATAAATGTTAGAGAATAATGCCAGTGACAACGAAAACTTTATGAAAATCAGATAGAAATCAAAGGGCAAACACCATCTGTTGTTACACTAAATTATATTTACAAAAGCAATAGGTAAAAGCATGTCCATCATACTAATAAGACTCCTGAAATCTTCATCTGCGAAAGCTATCCTTTTTTTAATGATATAGGGAGCAAACGCAAAATGGGAGACCTATGTCCAGCAGTGGACTGCAATAGGAATGAAGAGAGAGAGAGGTAGCAAACGAACAAGAGAGACACCTCATGGGAAGTGTTCACCTCCGCCGTGGGACAACGGTGACGCCAGAAGTACCACCGGTGCGTTGCTTGCCTTTAAGATAGGATCCTGATAGATCCTGGCTCTGAAACAGAAGCGCAACATAATTCCCGGAGAGAACGGAAATATAGCAAAACTGTTGAAAACAGGTGGCACGCCCATGCCAAAATTCCTTCAGAAGCTTTTTGATTTCACCATCTGTAGCAGTATGACGCCAAAACAATGGAGTGGGAATATCGTAAGGGTGTCATTAAAAAAAGGCAATATATAAAAAATATATATATCCACCGACATTCACACAGCACCATCTAGCCCCAAGTTAAACGTGAAACCTGTATTATGGGTACTAAACAACGGATAAACATACTTATATACATTTTTTTTTCTAATTATATTATACATAGAAAACACCCAGACCATTACAAACGGACATGTTCATACACACACATGTTTGTACTGACCGGAATCCATGGTGTTGCAGTCGACCTCTCAACCGCTACACCAAATGGGTCATCAAAATCAATCAATCCTCATTTAAGAATTATGGATGGACAATTACTGTTAAGTCGCGAGCGTCGGTGGATCAATGGTGTTGCCTTCCGATCAGGAGGGTGCAGTGTTTTCGAATTTTCAAAATTATATGTACGTTATCCGACGCTCATATAGTGTAGGAAACACTGTGAGGAAACCTGCGCACGCCTGCGAAGAGATTCAAAGGTTGTGCGTGAAGTCAGCCAATCCGCACTGGCCGTAGACTAACTAAGACTTATAAGTACAGGTAGGCTCGTGCCCCTCAGTGGGAACGTTTAATGAGCTTATGATGATACTGTTCAGTTCATTTTATAAGTTATTTACAAGAGTCTTCACGAACAGTCTCGCGAAGAGTTTTACGACTGAAACAAACAATCGATCCCTGTGCTGTACAAATATTTGGGTTCATGTGTATGGATTTACAAAAAGCATTTAATTACATATACACATATGTGCGATCATTGCTTAAGGCCTTAAGTATAGTTTCTTTGATTGAAGTAGTGCTATGTGTAGCTGTGCCACGCAAGAATAAGAACTCTACGATTAACAGCTACCATATTTGTAGCTCGAAGTCGAAGGGCCTACCCGTGAAGGCTGTATACAGCTATAGGCTTTAGTTATCCACGCGGACCCAGAGCGGATTGGACGAATTTACGCACAACATTTGAGTCTTTCAGTAGGGGTGCGCAGCGCGCAGATTTCCCCACGATGTTTTCCTTCACCGTAAGAGCGTCGGATAAATGTATGATACATATAATTTGGAAAGTTCGAAAAGTAAGGCTCTGAACCAGTACCCTCCAGATCAACAGGCAACAGTCCACACCAATGAGCCACCGACGCTTAGTAATTTCATTTAATTTTATAATATATAAGAATTGTGTGTACTTGAAAAAAATAGAAGTGACTAGGGAGTCATATACTTCTTAATATTCAGCTATGGGCTATTGGTAGTGGTAAAAGTGCTATGTACATTGAAATATGAGGTCATATTTGGTTCAATCGAACGCTGGTGAATGTCTATGTTTCCCCCAGCCCTGGGAGGGGTGGTTGCAGTTTGAGCGTGTGTGCGTAGGGGTTGGGCTGCCAAAGAGTAGCGAATGAAAATTACAGAGGGGGCATTAACTAAGCTTAAGTTAACTTTTTTAACTGGAAATTTCTTAATTTTCAAGTCTTTACAAGACGCATTCGGAGAACACTTAATTACCCACGAAATTAATTCTTGTTTTAATTCATAGCTAGGCAAACGATTAAACGATTCAGCTAATGGTAAGTTCAGTATATGGCCACCCATGGATACCGAAGAAGCTCAAATCACATCAAAATATCTTTATTCATTTAAGTCCTTAGAGAACACTTATAAATGTCAAATTAAGGTACTACTGGTTCGGACTATAGTTTTTTACTGAGAAGAACGAACGAAAGTCAGTAGCTAAGCGTGCGGTTCCTCAAAAGGAAAGGGATTAATTCTTGCCCAAGCATGGCTCTATGACATTTGAAGAGGCAGTAACTGCTCAAAAAATTATTACCGGATATGTACCGGATAGCATGTTCGATTAGCAATCGCTCAAATCAAGCTATCGCAATCGACCGGAGTGGTGATCAGAAAATTTTATCTCGATTTTTCCTGCTTCGGAAGGCGCGTAAAACTTGCGTCGGCTCGGGCTTCTTATTTTCTTCTTCTTTTGTAGGGTACTTGGGACTTAGTAGGTTACGGCTCCATATCCCAATAGGTATGCTATGCAGTAAGGCTTACACCTTGCAATGGTAGACGAGAAAGGCTGGTAAATTAATTGATTAAATTAATTACCTACTTTGCTATTGCTTGACCTTCTGTCATGTTGTTCTTCGAACCCGCAACAGGTGACATTATCGAGCCGACCACGCTTGTGTGCGCGACTGTACACATAACGCTGCCACACATATTTGAACCTTATCAACCTAGACGTAAGTATCATTATACTGAATCCCAGCCCCCACTAAGCTGGCTTACAATTACTTACAAATCCACACTCTTATTTCATTGCCTTAGAGTTCATTATTGCATTCCATACACGTGCCATAAGCTGAGGGGCGAGGGGGTGTTGCAGAAATTGATGGAGTCGCAAGAGAACTCGCCGAATGTAAATGGAAACAAATATGTGAGATATACTAAGTGTTTGCAGGAATCGCTGGCTGTAACGTATCGTTTTGATGATACACGGGTCATTTGAAATATTTATATACTTGAAAACTGTAACTTTCATTTTCGAAGAATTGATATGTTCGCCCTTCACAGCTTCACCGGAATCAGATAGCTTAAAAATGTATGCAAGCAGTCTAATAGCGGTTAAGGGTGTACAAGAAAGTGCTAGATATTCCAGTACATATAATGTTTGGGGAGAGACGGCTAGGTGCTGTGCCAGTACCGTAAATAGGAACTGGAGAACGCAGAAAAAGGATGATAAATCTTCACGTTAACCTTACCTGAACAGTATTTAGATTCCACGCACAATTATGAAAGGTCCATTCATCACCAGTTTAGACAGGAGGGTAGGAGATAGCAGCACCTATAAAGCTACGCGTTATAATATTTTCCAGTTCTCTCAGTTTATCATTTTGTGTCCTAAGTCACCTTTTATAGCACCCGATGGAAAAGATTTTTTTTCACGCTTCACCGGGCTAAGAGAGCTTACTTGTAGAACGTCCTTAAAATTTTGACGAAAAAGCGGAGGACCAGGATATCTGGTGAAGAATGGGAAACCTATGTCCAGCAGTGGACTGCGATAGATCGAAGAGAGCATATTTGTGTGGGACTCCTACCAAAGCTCTGAGCTTTATACGGAAGGCTAGATTACCTCGCATATTTGTAAAGAAGAGTTAGTCTTTTTTTAAGAGTAATGCCAAAGATTTATTTTAGCAGATAGCCTTATTTGATAATGATACCTTTATTACGAGTGAGAAGACGATTCTCAGTTGGTTTCTGACCTTACCACACAGGTCGATAGTGACATCAATGAAATATAGTAAGAATGAACTTCCAAGAAGAATGGGCTTCCAGGTTTTCATTTCTCGATGGATGGTCCTGAATAGATGATTAAGGTGGTAGATAGCCGAATGATGTTGACTGCTAAAGATCTTGTGGAAAACTTGGGAAACTTTGTTTAAATTGTAATGATAATGATGATGATCGTAATTAATCTACGAAAAATAAAAGTATAGATTTGACTTCAGTTTTCCTTCAAAAACTACATCGTAACATTTTCACGCGACATCGGGAAACAATATCGACTGCAGCATTTTATATCTTCCCTCCATATTTCCTACTTCGTAGACGACCAAATTATATAAGTCCCCCGTTATTCTTTAACTTGTTGCCAGATGCGCGTATCGGACAAAGAAGGAGAGCTCTGATTAAAATGGCCAGATCTTCCAGTTTCGTTAGGCCTTGGAGTGCGGAAGTCTCTAAGCTGAATTTGCGGAGATATTAGGGTTGGGGGGGTCAGAGTAAACTGGCCGTATAAAGCTGTGTATAGGTAAAGATTTCTACAAGGTCATGGTTAAAGGTCATTTGATTCTTCAGATAGATAGGGAAGAACAACCAAGGTGCAGGATTATTTATAAGGTTTGACAGAATAAAAATCTTCACTAGGGTCTTCAAGATACACATAGAACATTAGCGCACATGATAGCTCACGTGAACACAATGGAACGCATATTTTCCTAAACCTACACAAAGCTATATGTTTAAGTTTTTAATGCAGATAACAAAGAAGAAGTTGCACATCTTATTATTCAAATTAAGTAAAGACAATTTTCCTTATTTCATACCATGAAGTTATAGTAAGTACTTATGTCAGATTCAGTGCAGAAGGGATCGAAAATTCGAGGTTTTTGTCAACACTGCCCCGCGCGCGATTTCCATGAATACAGATGTTAGGTCTCTTATACCCAGTAATATCACGAGAAAAATGGACTTCCAGGTTTTCGTTTCTAGATGGATGGTCCTGGATAGATGATTAAGGTGGTAGATATCCGAATGATGTTGACTGCTAAAGATCATGTGGAAAGTTTGGGAAACTTTGTTTAGATTGTAATGATAATGATGTTGAACGTAAATAATCTACGAAAAATAAAATTATAGATTTGACTTCAGTTTTTCCTTCAAAAACTACATCGTAACATAACGCGCGCGTTCTTCATGAATACAGATGATAGGTCTCTTATACCCAGTAATATCACGAGCATCAGTGCCCTTCTGAAACACAAGTTCATAAACTCACTTGAACACTATCCTCGTATATCCAAGGAAGACCTTGGGACGATATCGAAACCATTGAAGGGTTCAATTTGTTGATTTTAGGTAATCCATCCGAGAAATCGACATTTGAAACAGTTGCTTGACTTAGGTTTTGACGACCCATTTGGTGTAGCGGTTGAGACGTTGACTGCAACACCAAGGCTTCCGGGTTCGATCCCAGGGCAGTACAAACATTTGTGTGCATGAACATGTCTGTTTGTAATGGTCTGGGTGTTTTCTATGTATAATATGTATGTATTTACAAAAAATATATGTAAGTATGTTTATCCGTTAAATAATAATAATAATAATGTTTATCCGTTGTTTAGTACCCATAATACAGGCTTCACGCTTAACTTGGGGCTAGATGGCGCTGTGTGAATGTCAGTGGATATTTATTTATTTAGGTTATCTAACCGAAAGCGCTAGCTTCTTATTTTAGACCATCAAAAGTAATCATCATACTAAATTCACATTGTAAGTACTAAATTATGCATTCATAGAATTATTATTGTCCACTTAAATTTGATTACTGCTATTCGGACAGTGGCGACTTCCGCCTCGTATTTCCATACAAACGACAATGCCCTATTTTACCCTCGAAAGTGTGACGTCTTGGCGAGAGTTTTTCTTTTTCTGATGGTTTTCCGATGGTAATTTCACTGATGGTTTTCACAGCTTCAGGCAGGTGACGAGTTCAGATGGTTCTGAGTAGTGTTGCCAGCTGTCCCGAATTGGGTATTTGACACCACTAATCGTTGACGCACTTTTATATGAACTGTCAAAAAGGAACGTTTCATATATTTTGTATGAGATTACTGAAATGTGACGTCAATGCTCACTATCATAAATTGACCTATATTTATTGGTTTCAGTGTATATTGCAAAAAAAAACAATATTGCAAATAAACAAAGTGATCAATGAAACGAGATATAAAATGAGGTGTGCTTTTATAAAAATAAGTTTTGGTATTTTATTGCGGATGGTGGAAAATACCGAATTGCGCGGGACGTCCCGGTTTTCAGGCGTCTGAGGATGCATCCCAATCGGGACGTTAAACGTCCCGATTAGTTAAAGAAGAAAATCAGATTTTTAAATAAAAAAAAATATTTACGCTACGTAACTTTTACTAATTACATCACTGTCAAATTCAAAACGGCACGTCATCAGCGTCACATCACATTCTTTTTGTTACCTGTCCCGATCTGTAACATTCAATCTCCCTTCAATCCCGATTGTTTTGGCCTTGTGTACCGATTTGAAACAAATCGAACTTGGTAGTTCTCAGCCTAAACAGTTTATGAAATGAGCCTAAGGGATCCCGGACTACGACTAAGGCCAAAAACGAGGAGGTCCTCGGCAGGGAGAAATTCTGGTGGTGATGATGCTCGTTATCGTATTAATTTATATCATATATGTACAGGCTTTTTATGTTATTATGTACAGAACGGTCATAACGCTCACCTGATGATAAGTGATACGTCTGACCATGAAAGAGCGGCATTGAAGGAGGCCAATAACTGATAGACAGTTATTATTCTTCCTGCGCACTGCCGCACTGCGCCCGACACCAGAGACGCAGGTGTTAGGTCTCTTACACCCGGTAATTTCACTAGCTACAGTGCCCTCATCCCAAAAAGTGCATAAAGCTCCTGTTTCATAGGACGATATCTGGCACTGCGGTGGTACCTACCTTGACGACTCAGTATCGAGTCCATCACCTAGTAAGTAGGTAGGCTAACATGCAAGCAATTCAGTTGATGATAAGTGAGTCACTCATCATCATCATCATCACTAAATATAATTTAGAAAACGTATTATAATTTTTAATAATTTTAAAAAAATACTCGTTTTTGTAATATGCTATTTTAAGGCCGCCTAACCCAAGGGTCTTCTGTGAACCGTCAATCCATTGGTTATTTCGACATCGTCCCCAATAATAAAGTAATGTCGACACTACTTAAGTGTATTTTCATCCTATAATTACGTAAAGCGTCTGGAGGTCTGGAACACGTGGCTTCGGCCCAATTCCCTAACAGCTAAATCACGATACGCCTATAAAATTTCAATAAAAAATCTTATGTAAATATTACCCTTATATACTTCGGGTAGAGTTGAATTTTGATTGGCTGTGGGATGGTTAGCATGTGTGCGAGAGAGATGGGCGTATGTGTAAATCAATCGATCGATACTCGGTCGATCGACGCGTGCGCAGCGGCTGCTGACGATCAAAAGGGGCTATTTTCAGTTTGGTGGTTAAGGGGAAGTTTCTACATGTTATTTTTATTTTTTTATGATAATTAATCATTTTTACAGCGTAGGTGTTTCAATGGTGTGGACTGTTGCTCTCCTAACGGGAGGGCTGAGGTTCAAATTGCGCCACGTACCAAAGTGTTTTCGAAATTATTTGTACGTTATCCGACGCCCTTACGGTGAAGGAAGCAACGTGAGGAAACCTGCGCACGCCTTCGAAGAGATTCAAAGGCTGTGCGTGAAGTCGTCCAACCCACACTGTGCTAGAGTGGATGACTAAGGCCTAAACACCCTAAACGGTTAAACTCGTGCCCGTCGGTGGGGACATTCGATGAGCTGATGATAAATCATTTTTACTCCCTTTTCATCTTTAACATTTTATACAGCTGCCTAAAATCATTCATGAGTGGGACTAAAAACTTAATTTGCGGAGAACGTTGCACGAAGAGCTACGTAAAAGTTTTAGCAGCCGTAATAACACGAAATATGTAGGTATTGTGATTCGACCGTCTTCAGCGCACTTCATGGCAACTACTTTGACTCCTTGACAGTGTTCATGCGCCTGAAGAAAGTTGATTTAGCTCTTCGTAGTTTACGCGAATAAACATTGATCAGAGTCGCTATGACACTCCCGGTGGTATAGACGGAATTAATATATGTTACTTTAAATAAAATATCATCATCATCATCATCAGCTCATTAAACGTCCCCACCGAGGGGCACGAGCCTACCCGTGTAGGGTGATTAGGCTATAGTCGTCCACGCGGGCCCAGTGCGGATTGGACGACTTCACACACAACCTTCGAATCTCTTCGCAGGCTTGCATGAAGGTTTCCTCACGATGTTTTCCTTCCCGTAAGAGCGTCGGATAACGTACATATATTTTCGAAAATTCGAAAACACATTGGTACGTGTCGGGATTTGAACCTCAGCCCTCCCGGTAGGAAGGCGACAGTCCACACCATTGAGCCACCGACGCTCTTAAAATATAAGAACGATGAGTTGAGCGCATCGGAACCTTAATGTCACGTCATCGTCTTTTATTCGTATACTTCAACGACAAACAATAATCTTCTTAGAATCACTATGAAATAATCGTCCCTTATCTAGACGTATTACTTATAAATTGAAATTATTAAAAAGACGTAAGTATACATTGTAAATACGAGTATAGTATGTCAGCAGTCAACTTAAAATAACGACTCCCAAAAATAAAGTATTTTTTGTGTTATACGTAGAGATGGTAAGTTGTACCATCAGGTGAGCGTATCATTGTTGTTGTTGTTATTAATGACAAAAACAACAACCGATAAATAGTTTTATTAACCTCCATCAATGCCGCACTGCGCCCATCACCCGAGACAACAGGTGTTAGGATATATACCCGGAAATTCACTAGCTACAGTGCCCTCATCCCGAAACACAAAAGTGCATAAGACGCCTGTTTGTGGTACCTACCTAGACGACTCAGTATCGAGTCTACCACCTAATTAAGCTTCCCCTTAACGTCTCGAATAGTGCAAGGTACCCACTTTACGTATAGAAAGCGGCTGGAATATTATAAAAATAGCCCAAAAATCCCCTCGTCTGCGTTCCAATCCCACGGGAGCCTCCCGCCGCTGGGAGTTGCGAAAGTACACACAAATGCTCGCGCTAGATCATGTACTCAATATTTATAGGGTTTGAGACGATAAATACATTTTAGGAATCAGAAGAATCATTATATGTCATCCCACTTGACACCCGGTATATAGTAATACCAAAACATGGCATAGCAGCCAGATGCTAACTCCGTTTCCAGAAAGGTTCACATTCTGTCCTTCCCCCTAAGCCAAAGAAATATGTGCGATTCAATCAATCAATCGTTTGTTGCTTTTCCACAATGTGCGAAGATCGATAGGCCGATTGATACTTGGGCTTTTCCCTAACAATCGATACGACTATCGAGCGGTAATACTGCAACGGATATAAATATAGTTTTTGCAACTAGTCAGGTTGGAAAGGTTTTAACCACCTAGTTACTACTCATTTGACGGTAATAGAATCATCATCATCATTATCAGCTCATTAGAAGTCCCCACCGAGGGGCACGAGCCTACCCGTATAGGGTGACTAGCCTTAATCGTCCACGCGGCCCAGTGCGCATTGGACGACTTCACACACAACCTTCGAATCTCTTCACAGGTGTGCATGAAGGTTTCCTCAGCATGCATGAAGGTTTCCTCACGATGTTTTCCTTCACCATAAGAGCGTCGGATAACGTACATATATTTTCGAAAATTCGAAAACACATTGGTACGTGTCGGGATTTGAACCTCAGCCCTCCCGATTGGAAGGCGACAGTCCACACCATTGAGCCACCGACGGTAATAGAATGTTGATGGGGAAACATGTGTGCTGATTTTCGCGGAAAATTATTTTTACTCATACACGTAAATATTTTTGCAGTGTACTATGTGTTTCTGTTACGTGTTGGCGTTTCAGAATATGTGAAAACTTTAAGATTTACATAAAATACAAAGCAGCGTTTCCATGCCAGCATGCTTTGACGGCATTTAAATTGACAGATGAGATTTTACTAATACTGAGTCGTCTAGGTAGGTACCACCGCAGTGCCAGATATCGTCCCGTGAAATAAGAGTGTTATGCACTTTTGTGTTTCGGGATGAGGGCACTGTAGCTAGTAAAATTACCGGGTTTAATAGACTTAAAACTGTTGTGTCTGGTGTCGGGCGCAGTGCGGCATTGACGAATAAGGATAACTGTTTATCAGTTGGTCTCCTTCAATGCCGCTTTGTCATGGTTAAGCGTATCAGGTGAGAGTCTTGACCGTCTTGTACACTTTAACTTAAAAAAGATAAAATATTTTTATTTAACATTTTTAATGCCAGTATTCCAAACACACTAGAAACCTATTATTTCTGACGCCTTCAGGTGTCATTGGCGTACAAAGGGTTAAAAGATATCGTTTGTAGATTTCACAAAATATCGTATGTAGAGCTTCACACATCATCACCAGAGTACGGGTTGATCACCTCGTTCGTAACTACACGGCTCGGTGAAGTTGGCTTGAATCGCGACAGCTGTGTACTAGGAGCCCATCAATTCCCAAGAGATTCCACATAAATTATAATGGGAAAATTGAGTTGGTTCGGGTCAAGATACTTTATCCTGTATTTTACTTTCCTGTGTGAGCTTCTATAAAGCCACACTACACTTTGATTACATATAAACTAGGACCGAGTGGAATGACCTAGTAAACTTGAATCAAACCCGCGTCCTACCTAGATTGTACGTAGCAGCAATCAATACTGCACTTACAAGCTAAACTCAACCTTAAAACTAAAACTGAGGGTTCAAAATTAACTGACATCATGCATATTCACTTCCCTCGAAATGAAGGCTTTTAAAAACGGCAACGAAAGCATAAAAACGCTATAGGAATTTAAAGCTTAAATCTATACAAATAGGAATTCGTTTTGGTGAGATAGATTCTTCATTAAAAGCCCAATGGTCAATTGAGTTATGCAAACAAATTTGACGTCTAATTGGATGGAATAGGGTGTATTTTTTAAAGATAGAAGACTGGTACTTTATCAATCGGGGCAGAGGACCCTTGACAAGTATGGGATTGAGGAATTCTCACTTTTTTCACAAAAGGATTTGTATTGTTTGGTCCCCCATTCATCGTGGGTTGTCCCATTACTCGAGGTGTGATACAAAACAGTTTCGGATCACACTCGAGACTTTGAATTTGGTGTCAATGGTATATTAATTGTATGTATGTATAACCTATTCAAGGTGGACAAACCGACAAATATCAAAACCATTTATTTCAAATTAGGCTTACAAAAAGCACTTAACGTAAAAAATATACAAAAATATAATAAAAAAAAACATAAATACTAAACTAAAAATGATTTTAATGCTTGGAAAAAAGCGTTCAGTGGTTTGGCCTGTTGAGAAAGAAGAAGATTTTATGGTTTCCTATAGTTATTAACTACAGAGCAAAAACTCATCGCAGTTACTCCTAGACATAGGTCTCCTCCATTCTGCTCCAGAATTCCTAAGATAGTTTTTTTTGTTACAAAGTATACAGGACGGTCAGGACTCTCACCTGATTGTAAATGATACGCCAGACCATGACACAACGGCATTGCAGAAGACTAACAACTGATAGACAGTTATGATTCTCCATCAATGCCGCTCTGCGCCCGTCACCCAAGGGTCCCAAGACAACAGATGCTAGGTATCTAATACCCTTCGATCGATTATATGATCGAAACTTATACCCGGTAACTTTACTAGCTACAGTACCCTCATACTGAAACACAAAAGTGCATAGCACTCCTATTTCTCGGGAAGCTATCTGGAACTGTGGTGATACCTACGTAGACGACTCAGTATATCGAGTCTATCACCTAGTAAAAGGCATAATAACAGGGTATAAAAGACCTAACGTCCGTCGTCTCGGGTGACGAGGGCAGGGAAGTGTTGGTGAAATATAATGACAGGTACTTCATTTCCACCAATATGCATCTGTTGCAAGGGCGGATCCAGGTTAGGCGCCAGGAGGGGTCACATAGTAGTAGTCACGTTAAGAACTTATAAGGTATCTTATTAATGCACGTTAGTATAGTACTTAAAAATAGCTCAGGGGGGTCATGACCCCCATGGCCCCTTCTCCTGGATTCGCCGTTGATCTGTTGTGGTGTCATTTATCACCGGGTGAGCAAACGGACCGTTCCGTTCACGTTATAATGTTAAATAGTTATAATTAGTTAGAGTTATGTATTGACCTCCATTAAATAACAATAAAAATTTCAATATTAAAACAATAACTAACTAAGTACATACACTTCGATTTACGTGCGCTGAAATGTCCACCTTTTAACTGTATCACCAGATCATTAAAGTCCCAACCGAGAGGCACAAGCCTACCCGTAAAGGGTGTATAGGCCCTTCGTCCACGTGGGCCCAGTGCGTTTGTCCGTTGAATCTCTTCGCAGACGTGCGCAAGTTTTTGCACGTTGTTTTCCTTCACCGTAAGAGCGCCGGATAACGTGCATATAATTTTGAAAATTCGTAAACACATTGGTACGTGGTGGGATTTGAACCTGCGCCCTCCCAATCGGAAGGCAGCAGTCCACACAAATGGTGTGGACTGCTGCCTTATACTGAAAAGTTAATAACGACATTTGCTTCTATATTCCCTGCAATGAATATCCCTCTTAAACGTCTTATACGCAAGCCCGGCGACAATTAGCGTAACCTTTAAATAGGATAATAGCCGTTCCAGTAATCCAAGAGTCGTGATGCAGACCTGGTCATAGTTCACAGGCATGTCCCTAAACTGGGCCAATCACATTAAAACCTTTGTAAAACAACGGAGCTGGGTTCCGCCTGACCCCGCGACCGGACGACGACCCCGCCTCTGAATCGATACTCGCAGACTGGACATGTTGTAATTAGCGTAGAAATTGTTTAAAATCTTGATGATATTTAGATAGATAAAGTGTTTAGTGGACCACAAAAACACGCGTCACTTATAAATAAATATCCACTGACATTCACACAGCGCCATCTAGCCCCAAACTAAGCATTAGACTGTAATATGGATACTTAACAACTAATAAACATATTATAGATTTAGAGAAATGTTCATGCACACAAATGTTTGTACTGCCCGGGGATCGAACCCGAATCCCATGGTGTAATAGCTGACGTCTCAACCATTACACCGAATGGGTCATCATAGGGTTTGGAAAAATAAAAACCATTCAAGCGATACAACAAAAAGTTGTAATTAACCCATGTGTTATTGTCGGTCGCAGTTATAACAGAAAATAGATAATTTTCTCAAAGCCAAAGACAGTATTATCGTGCCCTAATTCCAGATTTTTGGAGTCAATCATTCCTATTGATACAATTTTTTTTAGATCTTTTTTCATGATCTAAAAAAAATTAGACTATATATATATATTATATTCCACGTTAGGTCTTTCTCTTCCCTTTCAGGTATCAATATCTGTATGTACTTATCAGTCTTCTGCTTACGTGTGTATCATCCCTCGGCATCACTTCCCGTATAAGGATTATCGTCAGATTCTCAGTGACTGTTGCCTCTAGCAGACTTCTTGTGGCAAATTTGCTTAATTTTTCTTAAGTTTTCTCTCTTTCTTAAGGTTCTCCTCTTGTTTTTTCTGTAAGTTTGTGTTTTTAATTGCATTTTTATTTTTTATATGTATTTATAGTATAAGGCTTAAAACCCCTCCCTTATATTCATTTCCCTATCCTTTTTCAAGATCGAAAATGCAGGCTGCTATAGTTCGAATATTCATGAGAATATCACTAACAAAGGTTACACATATCGTTTGGCTACCGATAAAATCCTTTGTATAACTTTAACTTCGCCTTCCTTCTGCAGAGAACAGGCCTAAACACACATCATAGCCATACATAATGATTAGAATGATTAAAATTAAAATTAGAATCCCTCAAGTAATCACTATAATTAGGACATCTTCAAGGCAAGAGTGAAGTAGCTGTTCCTAGACAGGCATGATTCATCTTCGGCCGCATCATCGCTTAACATCAGGTGAGATGGCGGACAAATGTCTAATCTAGTCATCATCATCATAGGATTAGGCCTTAGTCGTCCACGCAGCCCAGTGCGGATTCGACGACTTCACACACAACCTTCGAATCTCTTCGCAGGCGTGCATGAAGGTTTCCTCACGATGTTTTCCTTCGCCTTAAGAGCGTCGGATAACGTACATATATTTTCGAAAATTCGAAAACACATTGATACGTGTCGGTATTTTGAACCTCAGCCCTCCCGGTAGGAAGGCGACAGTCCACACCATTGAGCCACCGACGCCCTTGTCGGTGTAAAAAGTAAAAAACAGTGAATATCCACTAACATTCACACAGCGCCATCTAGCCCCAAGTTAAGCGTGAAGCCTCTATTATGGGTACTAAACAACGGATAAACATACTTATATGCATTTTTTTTGCAAATAAATACATATCGTACATAGAAAACACCCAGACCGTTACAAACAGACATTTTCACACAAATGTTTGTACTGCCCGGGGGATCGAACTCGGAACCCTTGGTGCTGCAGTCGACGTCTCAACCGCAACTCCAAATGGGTCGTCAAAAAAGTTTAATAAGTTAAAAAAAGCGAATGAACATGTTTGTACTTCTGTACTACATATTAAGCGCGCCGCCCATCCGTCTGCTCGCCATTGTACCTCGGGAACCTGCACGCTCTATTAATCGGTAAATCCGGCCATTTTGTTAAAACAATGCCCCACCAATCGGTTTCGGACTTGGAAAGTGTTAAGTTTAAAATGTAATTAGTACTGGAGGAAGTATACTTAATACATTCATCATCATTAGATTTATATATCCAAACTTCTACTTTAACTATGTGCCAGCCAATGACGCCTTAAGACCCAGATATAATAAATAAATAAATATCCACTGATATTCCCACAGCGCCATCTAGCCCCAAGTTAAGCGTGATGCCTGTATTATGGGTACTAAACAACGGATAAACTTACTTATATGCATTTTTTTTGTAAATAAATACATATTATACATAGAAAACACACAGACCATTACAAACAGACATCATGCACACAAATGTTTGTACTGCCCGGGGATTGAACCCGGAACCCTTGGTGTTGCAGTCGACCTCTCAACCGCAGCAACAAATGAGTCGTCAAAAAAAAATTGATTTTCTATTGTGTCTGGATTCCTGGCGTCGATGGGTTAACAGTGAGTGATCTGCTCCCCACCACGTTATCCAAGTCTTTAGTTCATCTGCCTGAGGTACAACAAATAAATGATTCCATTCATAGATGATTTCATTCATAAATTTGTATTTCAAAGTGATATATGCATCTTTAATCATGAGTTCGAAATGTATAACGATGGGCTCCAATGTAGTTCTATGGGGTACGCCTACATTTCAATGTATTACCTAACCTAAGATCAAAACTTTTCTAGCCAATTACAGTGACGGAAATTCGGTCAACCAATTTACACGACTCTTACATGAACTGGTAAGTTTCAGGACATATGTTTAATCTCTTGAAGAATTGTTAAGTGCATAAGCTAGTATTTAATTTTGAAGTTACAGATGGCAAAACGCTGTGTTTTTCATCTGTGGATACGGAGATCTTAGGTCCATTTGGTTAAGGCGTATTAATTATTTAAAAGTTTTATTTTTTTATTTTGTGATAATGGTCAACAACAACAAGCCGTTAACATTAATAGAGTTCAGAATTTGATTCACAAACGCAGAAATAGCTGAAAAATAACACACCACGTGTCCTACTAATCACACCAGTAATAATAATTACTACAACAACACGAATTGAAGCCGCATGAATCATTTGCCAGTTTCATAAGCTTGGAAACTTCTAAACATGTACTCCAGTTACCTATTTATATCGCACTTCTGTAGCAACCGATCTCGACCGATTTCCATCATAATTTTATATTTAAACCGGTAAAGTGCCAAACCTTTTGTTAATTTTGGCGCGCTTTACGACGGCAATAAATCCGCCATTTTGACGACGTCTCAACATGGCGGGAGCGCTTGGACAATTCGCGCGCAAATTCTGTGCAAAGTTTTTGCACAAATGTCAGGTATTATAATATCAAACATCCTTACCGTAGCCTTGGTACATACTTCATCATCATCAGCTCATGAAACGTCCCCACTGAGGGGCACAAGCCTACCCGTATAAGGTGATTAGGCCTTTGTCATCCACGCTTGCCCAGTCCGGGTTGGACGACTTCACGCACACCCTTTTTCCGATTAGCCAATTTTTAACATATGAACCAATTAGTGTCCATTTCACAGACGCGTATGGGTAAAACTCATTGTTTAAAGACTTCATATATGTCCATCATTGGCGTGAAGACTAGATATTATGCACTGGCAAGCACAGAACAGCCTTATTGAATCCTAGCTTAAAAGACACCATTATCCTTACGTCTTCCTTATATTTATTTACCTAACCCTCTCCTTGTATAAAGAGGAGCAGCGCACTCGTTGCTTCGGTGTTTTCTGAATCAATTGTTTGCGATATCACATACTATCAGGTTTATCATCTTTTTTTGTAACATAAAGTGAACGGGGCTGTCAGTTCACTCACCTGGTGGTTAGTGATACGCCTGACCATGACACATGCAAAGTTGAAGGAAAGTAATAATAGTAGGTATCTACTCATTATTTTCGGTCAACTCTGCCCTGCGCCTGACGACAGATGTTAGGTCTCTCATACCTTATTTTACTAGCTACAGTGCCCTCTTCCTAAAACATAAAAGTGCAAAATACTTCTATCTAACGGGAAGATTTGTGGCACTGCGTGGGTAGGTACTGAGTTGTCTAGGTACCTAGGTACCTAGACAAGTCAGTAGCGTGTCTACCACACAGTAAATCTGCTGATGAAATACAGTCATAAATACCTGTATCCATGTCCGTTCTTTAGTAATTATCTCTAGAACGATTCAATACCCATGTCCTTCTGCTTGTATTTATGTCCTTATATGGATGAAAAATACGTAAAACAGTTCATTCCTTTAGAAATAGGTCAAAATGTAGGGGAGACTTTAAACGGCTGACCGCATCGATTACTTAGTTTCCCGGCAACAAAATGTTTTGCTTTGCGATACTATCTTGAAATTAGGACTGTAAAAATGTCAGCCATCTTGTTTTACGGTTACATTTTTAATTTGGTGTGTTGTTTTATACAAGATCCTACGGTACGATAATGTTGTGTTTTTTAATAATTTTAATGGTACGAATGAAATTAAATTTTTAAAAATGTGTTGTGGAAATGAGGTGTTAACAGAATGGTTGGTGTAAGATTACTCTTATTTTGATAATAAAGTGATTTTAAATAATCTCACCAGTTATACCGAGGTTATGTTAAAATGAACACTAATTTTTTTTAGAGCGTCGGTGGCTCAATGGTGTGGACTGTCGCCCTCCGGGAGGGCTGAGGTTCAAATCCCGCCACGTATGTACCAATGTGTTTTTGAATTTTCGAAATTATATGTACGTTAATCCGACGCTTTTACGGTGAATGAAAACATCGTGAGGAAACCTGCGCACGCCTGCGAAGAAATTCAAAGGTTGTGCGTGAAGTCATCCAACCCGCACTGGGCCCGCGTGGACGACTAAGGCCTAAACACCCTATACGGGTAGACTCGTGCCCCTTGGTGGGGACGTTTTATGAGCTGATGATGATGAAACACTCAATTTTAACATTTCTTAAGCAAATCAAGTGATAAGCACAAATACCTCAGCTAGTCTCAAAAAATATTAATTGACGAAGCAACATAACTAACTGTTTAGTATTATGAATGAATAAACAGGTACCTAACTGTTAATGTTTTTTGTTTGTTTTGTTTACTTTATTCAATTACTGCATTTAAGGAGACGCATAGCAAAGAAATATTTGAAATTTGGTATTTTAAATATTTCTTTGCAATTTCATTCTCATTGAACTAGTTCATCATGAGCGTCGGTGGCTCAGTGGTGTGGACTGTCGCCTTCCTACCGGGAGGGCCGAGGTTCAAATCCCGCCACGTACCAATGTGTTTTCGAATTTTCGAAAATATATGTACGTTATCCGACGCTCTTACGGTGAAGGAAAACATCGTGAGGAAACCTGCGCACGCCTGCGAAGAGATTCGAAGGTTGTGCGTGAAGTCGTCCAATCCGCACTGGGCCCGCGTGGACGACTAAGGCCTAAACACCCTATACGGGTAGGCTCGTGCCCCTCGGTGGGGACGTTTAATGAGCTGATGATGATGATGATGATGAACTAGTTCAGTTATTTATCTTAATCACTATTTTCTAGGTATATTTAAGAAAACGATAAAATGTTGTCATTTAGTCAAATCACTCAGGGAATAGACCAAATCACTGTTTTTATCAAATCCCTGCGCTGCATCCTGACCCTCCTGAACACTATTATATAAAAAACTGAAACATTTTTTAACATTATATTAGTTACTAAAACTAATATAATTTTAAAGTAGCATTGAAGCCTTTGCAGCACTGGAATTCTGCCTAGATGTCTTTTGCTTTTATTTCATCTTTAAAGAAACCTTCAACAAACACTTACCTCTCCTAGCAGTCTGAACGTCCGAAGGTGATAACTAAATGTATGCTAATGTCGATTCTCACAAAGGATATATCTGTATAGAGTTGTTTTATTCATGCCCCTCTAATGTATGCCGCTCGCCCGAATATTATGTAAAATATTGTATGTATGGTGATTTTATTGATACATATACTTTGCCGCAGTGAAAGTGTATTTTGAACTGAAAGATCTTTGACCTGTTACATAATTTCGACACTGTATCCCGATTTGACTGCCTGTATTTTTATTTTCTGAAATTCTTGCGGAGGACCGGGATATCTGGCTCAAAATGGGGTAGACCTATGTTCAACAGTGGACTGCGATAGGTTAAATAGAGAGAGATAGAGAGAAATTCTTTTCACATATCTCTGAAATTGAGGACTCTATTGAGAGGCTTGTGGTGCAAGGCTACACGGAAGGGAACAGACCTAGAGGCCTCTATAAGGATGAAACGCTCAGACCAACACAGACTTATTCACGCACACGTTCCAATTCATGCATGTTTGTAGTGCCCCAGAAACGAACCCGGAACCATTGATTTAAAAACTGATTATACATAGAAAACACTTAGAACATTACAAACAGATGTTCATGCACACAAATGTTTGTACTGCCCGGGGATTGAACCCGGAACCCTAGGTGTTGCAGCCGACGTCTTAACTTGCTAAAAGAGTAGACGACATTTAATATTTCAATAATAATAGTCTAATCATTATTCGACAAAATATAACGGGTTGAAGTCCCGAATGTTTATTGAAACATTTAACTGTTAAAGAGAACAGTTTCACAATTTTTCGAACCCAAACCAATAAAAATTTCAAACGTTTGAATATGTACACCGCTTTGCCGAAATTACGTCAATAATTCACAGTTAATTGTGCGAACATTCAAAAACAAAAACAGAACCTGATTATTTCGCAAAAGGCGGCCCCAATAAACTCTCGTGTATTATGCTAAAACTTGAAAATAATAAATTGCACTAACAAAGGGAAGCTAACCAAAGGGTCGCCAGCAGACCTGAACCGTTCGAATGTCTTCGTAATGTCGTAATCTAACATTTTGAGTTGACATTTAGCTGCTGCCCCATTTTTGACATTTGCGTGCCGCCATTTTGCAAGTTTTGGCGGGAGATCGTATCGAGGGCTCAAGGGAGTTTTAAGGTCGTTCGAGGTGTTGACTTTTATTGACTAAATGGCATTTGAGAGAAGCTAGAAAGGTTGGAAACTGTAGAGGCCAGTCAGTCTATTAAAAATGTTATAATCTATAAAAATTTTAACAATAAAGCGATAAGTCAATGGTGAAGAAAACATTTTGTGGAGTCATTGGATAAATTGAAGAATAAGAGAAGATTGCTTTGACTTATCTTTTTTATTTCATTTAGACGGAAATAGTTGCAAACGTGTAGTTGTTGAACTGGATTGTCCAATGCTTTGTAAAGTATAGAATAATAATTTTAAAAAATCAACTTTTTCTTCAGTGCTGTTTGGACGTATGCAGATTTACTCACGATATTTTCCTTCACCGTAAGAGCGTCGGATAAACTTAGATTTAATTCCGAAAATTCTAAAAGACGTTGGTACGAGGCGAGATTTGAACCTGCGCCCTCCCGGAAGGCAACTGTTCACGCCTTTGAGCCACCGACGCTCTAGAATATGGGATTCTGTAATTCTGAATCTTGGCAGCCTATTTATTATGAAAGTCTGTAAAAGAATTAACAGTTTACCAAAGAAAAAAGCAGGCAAATAACTGCGATGAATGAGAAGCGGCGCGTGCGCAGCCATATGTCCAGGGTTCGACGGCCGGGTTGGGCGCGGGGCCTCTTAGGGCACCGCGCGAGCAAGATACAGGATGATTTGTTAATATATCAGAATAAAGTGGAAAGCATTGTGAGTGACGTGTACAAAGTGCTGGGAATCAAAAAAAAAAAAAGAAAAAATATCTATTCCTTTTTTCATAAAAACGCTTATATTATGAATATCAAATTTATATCTGTAACACAGATTCTGTCTGATGTTTCTACAGTCTATGAATCAACGCAAAAGCCAACTTAGTATAACTTTCTAGACGACTGACAGTCATCCACACAAGTTTATTATTATCGGTTAACAACAAAACCCTGGAATCACTTCATTTATGTATAAATAAAATTACATCGAAATTCGAAAAATTAAGGTTTGCTGGTTTATTTTCTGATAATGTTTAAAATACTAATTAAGTGACTCGCACACATTGAACCTAAACTAATTTTACGGAATACATCTCGTAAATTCATACCACCACCACGGCAAGGGAAAAGTTTCCGAACCGGCACGAGAATAATAAATAATTATTCATAAAACTTTGTATTCAGTTACCATCTATATAAGTCTATATTATTATATTGAAGCTTATCTATACTAATATATAAAGCTGAAGAGTTTGTTTGTTTGAACGCGCTAATCTCAGAAACTACTGGTTCGATTTGAAAAATTCTTTCAGTGTTAGATAGCTTATTTATCGAGGAAGGCTATAGGTTATACATCATCACGCTACGAGTAATAGAAGCGGAGCAGCAATGAAGAATGTTTCAAAATCGGGGGTATTTTTTCATACTTGGAGCTTCCGCTGCGTACGCTGCGTAAACGGTTAAAGTTACATAAAAGTCATGTATGAGAGTATTGTTCTCCTTTTAAAGGTCTACAAAAAAGTCCGCGACAGCATATGTCTATCTTTTAAGGTTAGAAAGAGAAAGAAAGAAAGAAAGAATACTTATTTGGCAAAAAAACATACAAAATATAAAATATGAGTACAAATAAAATGCCAAATAGGACCTCACTCAGCATGTGTCCCGGCACGGTAAAGCATGCCAGGACGCTGTTTTTCAGTGAAGCCCTAGGAGGACAGTCATAAAACTAAAAATGACAAGTGTACAAAATTAAAATTTAAAATAAATACTAATTTGACAATCATGTGCGCGAAAAATATGTAGATATACAAATAAAATTGCAAAATAAATATAAACAGGATAACAAATAACAATATTGAAGTGAAATTTAAGATT